>JACXIV010000008.1:3596386-3617156 GCA_014737475.1 Bombus confusus | reverse complement strand
CAAAGCACTCTTCGCGTTTGATTTTGAGAATTTTCTGTTTCATAAGTATTAGTAGTAAATTAGCGTTGCGAAACAAAAATATTTCGTTCCACTCACGGTTGATCGGGTTTACATAGAGTGGAAGACGATCGAATTTTAGTAGCCCTTCTGGCTAATTATTACTACGTTTATTACTGAAAATACTGCTATAAGACATATTCCTTGGTTAACGTTAACGTTACCATGACTGCTAAAATACAGAACTTTATTACGAATATAATATATATATATATACATGTATGAAATTATGAGCGATTTCATGCATAACGAAGTATTATAATGAAATATTTTAGTATTACTACGAAGTCTTGAAATATTTTTTAAAACTTAACTCATTGCTATTAGAATTAATACTAGTGATCGTTCGTTTTTAGAACCATAATTTTTAGAATCTTTTCGACCGCGATATTTTCAATTTTTTTATGGTAATGTAGAATTTTATAAATATTCGAATTTCATTTGCACGAATCAAGGTTCATCCGCGATCATCGTTCATTTGTGACAAAAATTCTGCAAAAGATGATTTATGCGCATATCTTTCGGTTCACTGTGTTGCAAGTCACTATGTTGTAGGAAATAGCAGATACTAGAAAAGTTAAAAGACAAGCTAAACAAAGCTAAAGAAGCTAATATTACGAAATAATGTTTGACCCTCACCAATCAGGGAGTAATTATACATGTTCTATAGAATTTTACTAAGCTTCCTTCGATCTAATTTGTTTCATCGATCGAATTTGTTTCATCGATCGAATTTGTTTCCTCGATTGAATTTCCCTTCCCTTTCCCTTTATTACATTTAGATTTTTACGTATGTGTGATTTATGATTAAGTAGGCTAAGGTTGAGGTGGTAATCTAAGTAAGGTGCAGGTAGTAAATAGGTTGGTATATTATGAATCCTAGTCAGGTTTTTAGTTTTCGCGTCGGTTTTTCTTTTTAAAGCTCCTTTTGCTGTTTGTTTCGAACATTGTGCAAACACACACCAGAAGGAGTATTTATTTGACGATAAATAAATTTTAGACTTTTTTGCGTAAAAGGAGGGTGGATGGGTCGTGGATAGGGTGGGTCTCCACTCGCAGCAACCTCCACGCGGTGAGACCCGGGCAATCATTATTATTTGATATATAATTACTAATTGTATCATTATGCAGAAAAGCAATTAACTGTATAACTGGTATAATTATTAATTATATGGCAAGTAATATGAGCTAATTGGCTGCGATCCTGACTAGGTGTTCATATCGATGCATCTATCTAAACCTTTTTCGAAGATTGACAATACACTTTTTTATTTATGAATTATAAATTATGGAAGCAAAAAATTAGAGGAAACATTAATCCCCTCTACTCCAAAATTTTATATGGCGGCTTTCGATATGCTCTTATGGATTTCCATGAGTAAGAAGGTTCGATGTTCAATCTACCATTTCTTTTGGAAAACATCGAGCTGTTCGTGCAAGGAGATTGGTTCGCGTGCAGGGATATTTTGGTCGATTCTTAATTGTCAATAATTAAAAAACAAAGCCGAAAACGGAATGTTTCTATTTTTGTTGAAACAGTAGTCGAACACCCTGTATAAAGAACTATATTTACCACGAAAATGAGCATTTTGAATTTTTCTACAATTGTTTTGACAACGTAATGGAAATAAACTAAATAATACTAGAGCCTGTAAAAGGCCGCTCTTTAAAAATTCATTCGCGTACTGCAGCTTGTTAAATATTTCAGGACGAGATACAACGAAGCAACAACTATATATTCGAAACTAAAGTTTCATCTGAAAAATAGATAAAGTTACCAGTTGCGATTGTTAAATCTCCCAGAATTATTTTGTTATATAACAAACTCTGTGTGTCGAGTACGTGAGGTCTTTTAAATTGATAGGAAAAATTCCGATATTAATTATAAAGCAACCATATAGTATATACCGAATACCCATATACTGAACGTATGTAACAGTATGCATATAACGTACAAGATAATTTACGGTATAAATTGGAGTCAGGCAGATTCTATGGCTCGAAACGAAACGAGAGAATACGCAATTTTATTCTCCATTTTCCACCCCATATACCACATACGTATAGTAAACAGAAAAATATATTATCTCCGTTTTGTAACGGGTGATTTAGATCTACAGTCTGATAATTTCATTGAAAAAGGGGGCGAGTGCTTTTAATTATTAATTCGTCATTAATTTCTACACTTCGGTTCAAATCGTCAAAAGTGTGCAGATACTCGCCAACCTGTATATAACGTTTATCCTCGCCTTGATACGTTTACATTTCTAACCGAACGAGTTCACACTCAAACGCGTGCAAACGCGTATGATCGGACGAGTGGATTTTGATTCGGGGATCACTGTAAGCCATATGCACCCTCTGCAAGGGTGCAACGAGACATAGCGTATGCGAGTACACGAAATTCTAACGCGAATCCCTTGGTCGGAATGCTCGTAAAAGGGCGAAGGGATGAAAAAGCAGACGTTCCATCAAGGAAATTATTCCGGCTGGTATCGAATCACGAAAACGGAGTACAGAGCACAGAGACGGTACAAGAAAGGGAGGCGTTCGTTTGCTCTGGGTCAAGCTGGAATATTTGAATTGTAGATTGTTCGCGATCTTCGTGACTGTTCGTCGAGAATAAAGATGATAAGAGTGGCGCGGCGGATCAGAGCGTAGATCACATAATTTTCCGCTGTAACCGTGACTTAATCAGCTATCCGGAGAAAATGAAGTTAGATTATTTATCGAGGCTGAAAAGTGCTGCGGCGAATAGAGAAAATGTTTAATTACGAAATGTATTGCTCGATAAAACACGAACGTTGGCGCGCTATAATTCGCTTGCCGCTAACTTATCGAGTATTAGCGCTATTATCCCGACGGTAGCCGAGCGCTACGGTATGCGAACAGGGCGTTCTTCCACCTCGAAAATCACTTTCCAACTATAACAATGTTATCGCTAATTGCCACCTTGCATTCGAAATGTCAACGTTCTTTCGCTCGGTTTTAACCGAAACGGACGCAAGAAAGGGAAAAGAATTGGAAACTTCGTTAACGACTTGAAAGAGCTATTCTTGAATCTAAGTTGAATGTGAATGACTTTAAGGCAAGAGGAAACTTTGAATCGTCGAACGTACTACATTACCAGACTGGTCGACCCTGGTCCCTTTACGGTTATTTTAATTATGTTTTAAAGGCCGTGCTGGCTACATATCTGGTAATACGACCGCGTGCATTAAGCGAAAAGGGAAAACGAATTAACGAAAGGAAAATTCCGATGACGAATTTCGTTATACGATCCCGAGTATTCTACAGATTTTTATCGAGCGTTTGATAAGGAGAATCGTTACGTTCCCTTCCACCCTAACTATTTTACCGTCTAACTGCGATTTTAAATGGTTGCGGTGGAACGTATCGCTCGCATGTCCGTTCCCAATTAAAATCTACCCGGAAACATTTTCAAACAGGTGGCAGAGGAAATAGAAGTACAACGACAGGGAAACAGGCCGCGTTATAAATCAAATACAACGAAGAACTCCCATCGTAAACCATTATCGCGGGAAACGTTAACAACTAAAAAATGTCTTCGTGTATCATTGTACCATTATTATTGTTATTATTGTTATTATTGTTATTATCGTCGTTTTGCTATTCCATGCACATACATTCTCGCTCAAAACTCTCAGGACAAGTTCCGCTTTTAATAAAGTTTCCATTGTGAGCTTTAAATTAGATGTATTTTACTCGATTGATTAATTGTAGAAATTGACTGCATCTAAAATGTTCTTTTCCATTAAAGGCTAATAACAACGTGCAACGTGTGTTCAAGCTACGATCAGTTTCACGCTTTTCAACTGGCAGTTACAAATTTTGATTGTTAAAGGATCGAAAGATACGTTATTTCGAAAATTGAAATCCTAAAGCTGTTCGAGTTTAATGTTTCGCGTACCGCTGTTGCAAATGATCGAAACGATTCGTTGAACGTTCGACGAGAAAAAGAAATATATTTCTTAACATAATGCAAGTTCGGGTAGCGCGGAGGTTGTCTAAGAGCTTCCTGCCACTGTAATTACGAATTCACGCGATAAGCGTTTTATAATGCAACTCACCGTTATTAATCGCGGCGAATGCAACGGCGCTGAGCAGCCATGCAGCCACGCTGATGGCGGACATCTTCGTTTGCCTCGTTGCAAGTTTCACCTCACATAATACGTGCCTCTTGGACGTTGGATAGAGCTGGAAAGAGGAACAGACACATTGTATTAAGCACGTACATGCGGTCCTAAGATATTGCAGGTTCGTCCGTGCGTTCGTAATCTTTGTAAGAGCCACCGCTTTGGTAATATCAACTTGGCTAAAGCGTGGCGTGTGCGTGTGTTACCGTTAAACTAACGAATAATACAGTTTTTCAAATGAATAATAAAGAAATTTTTCGTCCAACGCTGGACTCGTGCCTGTAAGTCGAAGAAACGCTTGATCGTCAGATTCTTGGAAATCTACCTTCTTTCGTTAATTTTTCATCTTTGGGTCTGCGTTTACTCTTCTATCTCTTGACAATTACTTCGGCAGATGTACAGAGGAATTAGCAACGACGAAAATAAAATTTTTACACCACTGCTTTTCTGAATGGAAAATGTAGCTCTAAATATACTTCGAATTGAAGTAAGGGATTGAATGTTTAATGATAAAAAGATAACGTATAGTACGCTGGATCGCAAATATTCGTATTTCTCCGAGATGCTGGTTCTATGAACTGAGCTACTGCGATAAATACTTCAAAGTAATTACGATCTACGACCAAGCCAATTTAACCTGCTTACGATAGCTTAAATTCTTTTAGCATTTAGAAGTTGATTATCTCGTCAGTGTAAAAGAACATAGATAACCAATTTTAACGGGCACGGAAATAACCATCGCTCGCCAGCGAAGTAGGTCACAAGTTTATATAAACATTCCTTTATTAATCCAAAGTTTTATATTCATTATCGGATCGTCGTTTTAGACGCTATGTTAATATCTTTGCGAAAACAATGGCACACAACGATCGATAAAACGATATCTTTTCTCCGAAAAGTAGCGACAATCCAAACAACGTAATCGCCAAGACAAACATCCGCCGGAACAGGTCCTCCAGAAACCTAAATTTCGCGTACGACAGACAAAGCTTCGACGCTTTAACTCGGCGTTCCCATTGAGAGGAATTTCGCTCGTTTCGCCATTCGCGGCACGAAAAAGAGCAACTAAAAAAACGTTGGAAAAAGAACTACCAGAGACGTCGTAAACTTTGTCTAAGAATTTTCACGCTATGCGCGGATGATCTTCGATGCGAGCCGGCCTCCTTCTTCTTCCGTTTCTTCTTTCTGCCTTTCGAATCTTAACATCATGCACACACAACCGTGCGAGTATTCGTATTTGGACACCTGATGCAATTCGATCAAGAATTTTATTTTTGTTACGTTCTCAGAGTTACGATCGAAGAACGTCTCTTTGATGCTAACTCTTTGCCACTTGCCATAAACGGGATCAAATACTCTGCTTAATTTAATTCGATACAATACACAGGGTGGTTGGTAACTGGTGGTACAAGCGAAAAGGGGCGATTCTACGCGAAAAAAAGAAGTCGAAAATACAGAATAAAAATTTTTCGTTCGAGGCTTTGTTTTCGAGAAAATCGACTGAATTTTCGCTCGGTACGCGTGCACTTTATCGCGTCTCGTTATAACGGATCTCACTGTAGATCATTGTCTCGATCGACGTTACGTTGATAAACACTTCCAACGTGACCGAAGTGTTTTCCTATTAATTTACTATCCGACTTTTTTATTCTATATTTTCGACTTCTTTCTTCGCGTAGAATCACCCCCTTTCCGCTTGTACCACCAGTTACCAACCACCCTGTATATGCGTGGATTGTTTCAGTTTATCTGCAATTAATAGTTGGCATTTCGTACGATCTGCATGAAGCTTTAGAATATGGTTGGAACGCGCATTTCGATCATTCCAAGATCCTAACATTGAACAGACACGTGTAAAGTCAATTAGTAGAAGCGTCTTCGAAGATTCAAGCTTGCATCGCTGCTCTTTTATTTGTATCAATAAATATTATCTACGTATCGTTTTCATCGATATCACTTAATTATATACGTTTATTTGAGATAAGATCAAAGACGAAAATTAATGGATCGTTCGGAAAACTCCATGTTTTTTTCATAGTCGGTTTATTTGAATGAAATTTGTAGGGGATTTTTTGTGCATTTACAGAACATCAAACGCATCGATTAAAGAGAAAATAAATAAAAAAAAAACGTGCAACATTCATTAAGAGGTTCCGTGTAGATTTTCTTGTCCGTATTCTCCCCATGTTTTCGTGGCAAGAAACTGAATATTCCTCAAGCCTGCAGAAACTACCAAAACCAAGTTTTTCAGTGTAACGATCATAGAGTTAACTAGTAATTAGCAAAAAGCTACCGCAAGAAACTACAGATATACCGTACATACACTTACACCGTACTTGTACCGATTCCAAGAAAATGCAACGTCCTCTGATATTTTTCTAGACTTTGCGATAACCTTCCCGAACGATCCCATAGACCGATGAGTTTCGTTTCAAGTATATTCTACGGATCTGCAATAATTTGGAGAGAGAATTGGCCAAATATGATTCTGCACCTACGGCCGGTAGCGAGACATAAAACGAACTCGAGAAGTAAATTCTTTCGTGACGTGCCAAGAGCGCGACGTTCGCGATGAATGCGTGATAAAGGCAGCGACGTGCTGGTCGCTTCTTCAACTCTTAATCGTCGACGAAATGGCCCGTGGTGGCCAGGGTTAATGTGACCGTGCGTCCCCCAGGTGCTTCCGGTCCGCCCCCGGCTCTTGTCACGCGGTCCATTTATTCGAATCACACGCGACGCGACGCAACGTAACTTGGAAACGCACGCGCATCGGGAGATCTCTTTGACGCGAACAACAGAGCTGAAGCAAAGGGGTTGAGGGACGAGGAGAGACAAAGAGTTAGAAATAGCATGAGGGAGCGCGACAATGGTGAAAGGAGAGTAAAGAGGAAATGTTAGCGAAGAAAAAATAGAAACGTGGAATTAGAAAAAGAGAAACAGCGCGTGAGTGGGTGGGTGCGGTAACGTGAGAAAGCAAAGAGACAGAGAGGGAGGGAAACAGAAGATTTGGAGAGATTGAGAGGGAGGCAGGTGAAAAAGAAAAAAGGAAGAGTCACAGAAGAGGGAAAATGGAGAGGGAAAAGCTATCACTCCATCCGTCCCGACTACTTTCGGAAACCTGCACACAACTCAACCAACCCTTCAGATACACGTTTCTCGCAAGTTCTCGGCTCCTTTCATCCGGGTTCGCTTTTACTTTATGCAACGGTTGTGCATAGAATCTCTATACATATATCGTCGCGCAACGTGTGCAACGAAAATCCGAAATTCCGCTTTGCCACGGGCTTACGAGACCGTCGCGAGCATCCACGCGCATCCGTTTGCTTACAATTTCAACCAACTACCCCCTTCGCGCAGTTAACAAACTGCTCGCGAGCACCGAACGCGACTTTTTTACCTTGGATATCGATTATTATTGTTTCTAAACGATTGCCATATTTTTGGATTACGTGTCGCAAGTCGTACACGCAGTGAACGTGTTAAAAATCATAATCGACTATATTCGTTAATAGTACAATTTAAATATGTTTCTTCTTGTTATGTTCAATTAATTTGTCTCTGTCTTATTTATATTTGATAAGTACTACAGATAATTTTTTTACGCCTTAAATTTGCTTTCTAAGTTACGAAGTACGTTTCCTACGTTTGCCATCCATTCCAGTTTTAAATTACATGATATTGTGCAATTAAACTTAGTTTGAATTTTTAGTGCCAATTAGTTAAATAAAAACTCTGATTGGCAATTGGTAGTTTGCAACATTCTGTGCAGCTGTAACAAAAATACTTCGAGCTCTGTTTTAAGGGAACGTTTGAAAGGACGAAGTTTACAGGAAGTTCACTAGAAGTATGTATCTAACAGTATTAATTCCAACAACCTTGACAACTACAAGGATTTCGATAGCAATCTTGCTCGGTATTAACCTAAATCTTGTTTCGAAGCATCTAAACCTATCTGCAACCAGCGGGTCCTATTGTTGACTAAGTTTCCTTCCGTAAACAATTGGGGCGTTTAGAAATTTATAAACTTTGCCAAAGTCTATACACATTATGCGTCAATGCGACGCAAGTTAATACTCGATTGCAGTTTCGATAGAAGTTTGAAGAATGCTTCGCGATAGATTGTGATAATCTGTATGATGTACTAAACTCGTAAATTTGCGAACCACCCGATAAATAATTTAATCTACGAAATAATTGGAATGTAGAAACTGGCGTTATTTTTTAACATCGGCGTATTCTCCGATCTGTTAAGCACTTCCGTAAAATTAACCAACTATCAAATAGGAATTTGAAAAGAAGCTTACGATATTACCCTAAATACCCTAAAACCTTGAACATCATTATAGGAAAGAAAGTCATAAAAGTTGAAGATCATCTTCAAACGAGTGGAAGTACCGTGGTGCGATAAATAATAGTCTTGAAAACTTTCTTATGTTTAATACTGTGACTTCGCTTGAAACCAAAAGCTTCCCTATGACACGAAATTCAGACAGCTATTAATCCTCAAACTGGGTTTATTCTGATTCAAGCGAATATTTCACGTTCATCACAATTTAATTTACATTTACGCGTTATTATTCAAACCATACGAAAGGTTTTATCTCTTACGTAAGTTTGGTCAATCTTTCACACAGGGATAGAAAGCCTTTTTCATTTGGCTCTTCGCTTCATCGGTGTAAAATAAAATATTCAACGATCCTGACAACAATAATGCAGCCTTCGCTGCACGAGGATTAAGAAATGGTCTGAATACATAAAAGCAGAATATGTTGAATGAAAGTCGTGCATTTGAATCGTGTAACGTTAAAAGATATAATTTCTTTTAATTACTCCTTTATTTAATAATTTTCTCCTGTATAATGGAAGTACACAAAAGAAAGGGGGAAAAACTAGTCGCTTAATGTTTCTGTTGAAACCAGATAGTTTATGTATATTTGAAAACAGAAATACACGCACTCGCGCAGGAGAGCATTTTTCAGTTTTAAAACAAACTTATACCTCGCATATTTTTCTATGAAAAAAAAAAAAAAAATGATGTACGATGTTGACCGGTTGAACGCGTGCGGCCGTATTCATCGTAAGGCAAGATTAAACCGCGGAACTGAGGAAAGTCAAGCCTAAACGACTTCATATTTTAGTCCCATGCGGAAGTGACGATAGGCATCTTCCGACTTTTTAACGAATTCATCGCTTTTGTGCGAAAAGCAGAGGAGACTGGAAAGAAACGGGCGGACAAAGGTAGGAAGAAGCAAGCGCGAGCCCTTTGCCGAAAACGGAAATAAAGTGGAAGGAATATCTATCTGGCTATCTTAGATAAACCTCGTACACGAAGTGGTCCGACTTCCTGCTTTCGCGATAAATCAAGAAAACTCCATTTAGAAATTTAAATGCTAGAAGATAGAGAACCGAAAGAATTACACATAGCAACGCCATAAAACAGTAGCAGTTCTTGACAATTCTATCGAGACATTTTATCAGTCAGCGATGAGAAGCTCTAATCGATAAAACCAAAGATCTATGGAAACGTTCATATTTTGGCAATGTCAACGAATAGGTCTACTATTTGCTACCTCGAATAAGCGTTCATAAATCAATGCAGCGCGTTTGTTGAACATTTTTCTGCCGGAAGTTGGTTATCTGCGTATTTTCAACTTCAGCCCTTCTTGCTGGGATATTTGCAAGAAATTTGGACGCGTCAAAGAAACAAAGAAAATATGAAGAGCGAAAGGATGTTTTAACACGATAGAAGATATCCGGTGCTTGGTTTCGTTACAGTGAAAATAAGGTTTATCGCAGTGACACAAGAGACAGCTTCGTCCAGTGTATTTTTCTGATAATGATATCAACTATAATTTAGCTAGCGTGCAAGGCAGAGCGTTGCATAACTAACATTAGCAAAAATAATACGGTGCTCTACTGTAGTATATGGAACCATTTCTCCCTGCGTAATTTTTACTCTAGCTACCCGTACAAAATATTCCGTACCACCTCTGACTTTTCGCTTTTTTCCATCCCATATCGTGGAAAGTTTCTGATCCTACGCTTTAAAATTCATTAGCGTCATTCGACCAAAAAGTAAACGTTAATTTTTGCAATTTTATTCATTGTCTGCAAAAAGCATACAAGAGGAAACGAAAGATAATGAAAGAGAGAGGGAGTGAGAGAGTGAGAGAGAGGGGGGGGGGAGAGAGAAACGTGAGCTCTGCAAAAACGTATTAAATTAATTCTCAATGAATGGAGCGAGGTCAAAACGGGACCATGGCAGTTCTTTCAAACAGTCGTATCTCATTGGCTGCAGCGGTCGCTTATTTGAAACTTTCTGCGCTGTCTTTGATCCTGTCAATGGGCTTTGAGTAAAATGTAAAAGCCAAAGTGTTTTTTTTTAAGTAACAAGGGAAATTTATCGTTTCTGTGACAATTTTCTCCGCGACTCTGCTTACTGTTTATGTAATTCATACATTTTTAGGATTCTTATTGCTCGTTATAACTTTGATATTACGTCCTAATGAATCTGACGTTACGTTGTTCAAAGAGAACGTTGTTGTTTTTGTTGGCGCAACTTCACGAGAGTAATTTCATTACTTCGTCTTCTTGTTCGTTATCGAAGTAAACACGCGATATATTTTTCTACAAACTTCCTGATTACATCTCTTTCCACAAGCTTCCGTAAAAACTTCCTCCACTTATCTTTCCTTCCCTCTTTCATTGTTCAAGTGAAAATTACATGAGACTAAATGACAATTACTTACGAGCCATTCAAATGATAATTGCTGCTCTTCGTTCTAGCCACGACTAGGCAGAGCAGGGAATACCACCCTGGCTTGCTAAATACGTGCCAACTATAGCGACAGTTGAAGGAAAGTTTTTCCAACAAAACTACTGCCGTTCGAAAGAAACTGTTCTACTGTAATAACAGTAACGATCATAATGACGATAAATATCCATATATGAACTATTTTGGTCGCTTATACCGATACGGAATTTCATATAACAGGTTTAGAACGGTCTCAACTTTTATGCCCTTTGTTCAGAAATTTCACGGTTCTCGCTCAACACGCACAAGCGTGCACATCCATACACACGCGATTCGAATTTCACTCCACGGGAAAACGGTCGATTGGATCCGGATGAAAGCGACGCAAGAGATAACATGCGCGCGTGTCCTTTCCCATCGATACTACCCATACATGCATGTATAATATATTCTTTATTCATTGAACGATAAATGACTGTACGCAATTTTTCAGATTCATCCGCGTCACGCTTTTGTTAACCGCTTTTGCCAGCCCCAGGTGGATTAAAAGCAGCATACACGAAAGCAGGCTGTGCTTGTGGCCAAAGTTCAATTTTAACTTTGACCTTAATTCCAAATTACAAGATTATGGCTAACACGGTACAAATCGCGTACGATATTCGATGATTTCATCGTTACACAGAGTTAAAGCAATAAATAGCTTAATAATTGATACACGGAATAAGCGATACTTATATGCGATGTATTTGAACAGTGATAAGACCGATCTTTTCCAAGTTGTTATTCGCAGAACCAACCGTTCGAAAATAGCGAGGGTGAAGAAGCAAACGTTGAAGAGATTTTACACTAACCGATACCTATGGTTTTTGGGCTAATTATTCTAATGTGTAGTATGTCTTTTTCATAGATTTTTTATCGCAAAAAGCGGCAGATCTTTGCCGGGTAGCTAGTATTAAATAATGTATCCACAGGTAAAAATGTCATCCTAAAGTTCACCACTGTACGAGCTGTTTCTCTCGCATACGCGGTAAATGTAAATTTTGAAAATAGGGACATAAATCGTACAATCTGGCGATGAAAGTTCTACAACTGCCGCGGATAAAAATTAATCCGAAACACGCAGACAGAAAAATTACAGTTTACCTCTTAACGTAACGACGATAATCTCAACGCGAAATATCGAATTTTATTACATTTTTTTCCTGTTCTCGAGAAAATGAAACTTAAGCGTTTAGAAGCATATAATTCTTTATTATGTTAGCGAAACTTTCATATATTTGTACGTACGTACATATTTAAACACACGCGCGTAAACTAAAATAAGTCCCCGTTGAAATTTTCAACGTTCGAGGAAGAAAGAGAGAAACAACGAGTAAAAAATCCCAAACTATCCAAACCGCCATAAAATATCGCAGTAAACCATGCATTGATGTAACACGTGTTACTTCGATCCGAACCACTGTCATACTTCGATAGTCGACGAATTACGGCGGACGCGAAACGCGCGCAAGGGGACGAAAAAACGAAATATTCCACGGGCCAGCTGTCTGCGTGTAACGTTTGCAACTTTTTCACAACGATCCGCATTTCCATAATTTAAAACGAAAAGTTAAATTACCTTAACGCGGGCTGAGCAAACAGCTAGCGTAATCTAGCCGTCCGTTGTGTTTCCAGACAAAGAACAGTCGCGATATTCGTAATTAGTGCGGAGTAATTTCGTGTTTTTTGTCACGGTCGGTAGAATTAACCGGAACATTTTTGGTCTTTAGAGGCGGACGAACGACTCTGCCGCGGATAATACGCTAAACGCGCGATTTGCCACCGCGAATCGACAGTGCGCCGGCTAATCTTTCGAATAAATGTTGAACGCGCGCGATGTGCTTGTCAGGCCAACCATCGTACAAGAGATAACGCGTGCACGCTAAAACATGGACATTTCAATTTTATCCAACGAGCGATACCGCAAATTCCACCGCGAAATCGTGCAAAAACGAATTTCCGTGTCGCGCTTGTCCGTTCCGCATTTATTGCTAATCCCGCGAATTGCCAATTCATCGTCTCTTCCTTCGTACGGACAAAAACATCCTCTCTCCGTCTCACTCTCGTTCTCGCTATGCATCGTTCGTATATCAATTCGTATCGTTATTTAATAATGCAATTAACAATGCGCATTACTCATGAATTATTTAATTTCACGTATCATCGATTATGCGACACGCAGCTTCGACCGAAGTTCGCAACAATTTATCGCGTTCTAATTTCTAGGTGATTTGCAGGGACACAATACGGAACGCGATTTAATTAAGACCGATTCAATTTTAAAACTAACTTAATACGAAATATTTTAATGCGAAAAGCAGAGTATAAACTACTAGAGTAATATTCTCGTGATATCCGTATCCCATTACAGCGTTAACAGAATTTTTAAATGTTTTATATATGTAACATTTATAATATGTTCACACATAATCTAAAAAATATATTCGAAAGCTTCAGAAATTTTCTACAAGTGATCGACTTAAAGATATCTTCCTAAGCCGCTACAGCATTGTAATTGGTCTTGTGCATCACTGTACACCGTGTGTACGCGTTTGACATAAAAAGAGGAATAAACGATCATTATCCAAAGCGACGCTGCGCTATTAATCGATCATTTGTAATAGCCCGTGTAACATTAAAGCACCGATACCGATCTCACCGCAAATAGAGAGACAGCATTGTTTACCTTGAACGCGCGTGCGAAGCTCGAAAATAAAACGCTTGAACGAGGAGTATGTCATTTATATGATTGAACGCACTACACATTGTCGAGAAGTGCTCGTGCGATGTGTTTGGCCGATGTCTCTTAATCAGATATACACAAACTATTCGCGTACTGTGTAAAAGTGGCACGACACGACCGAGCAACGATTCTAACAATGCGACGTTAAATAATACATCGTGCATCGTGAAAATTATTTATATCGAGCCTAGCGTGCGATGGAGAACGAGGCTCATTTACCTCTGTTCCATCTCCTCCTCGATATTGTTCAAAAAAACTTTATAGCAAGGTAGTTGTGAGTTTGCATCTTTATTTCAAAATTGGTAATATCGGTCGCAGCTACAAGAGGCAGAGCATCGAGAAGCTCGATCGAGTCGTCGATGTACCGTTAGAATCGAAGCGAAAAGAAATTGGCAATGAATGTCTCCACATCGATTCGACCGGCATAGAGCCTCGTTCAAGAGAAAAATGCGATAGTTCGTCTTACCTCTATTGCCGTTGCTATGCCGCTTTCATCACTCCGTGGCGGA
Organism: Bombus confusus; assembly: GCA_014737475.1. NCBI lineage: Eukaryota > Metazoa > Arthropoda > Insecta > Hymenoptera > Apidae > Bombus > Bombus confusus. The sequence continues at coordinate 3,602,897 of JACXIV010000008.1, read as the reverse complement.
TGCGTCGAGGAATGAAAGGCTGTTCACTTTTTCCCCACTTTTTCTCTCGCCTATCCTTCTTTCCTGCTTATGTCCTATTTCCGCACGCAACGACACAATTTATCACTCGCGAAAAAGCGTTTAACGAAAATCTGATCGAACTCTCTCGTTAAGTCGCCGCACACGCGAATTCCAACTACGTGAAACACACCGAGACTTGCTCTCTTTTTTCCTTTATCCTTTATCCTTCTTTATTTCCCGATCTTGCAGCGATCGATATATCGAGTCTTTCGAGCGGAAAACAACACTCCCGTCGATTCAACTGTCACACCGACACCCTCTTTTTTTTTTTAGAATATATCTTTCTCGCGCATTTGCCAAAGAGGTACGATGTCCGTTTGCTCACCTTACGCTTTTGTCGTTGTCTCTAGGCGTCGCTAATTAATTTCAGACATAGCCCCACGCTGATAGCAATCTCGGGTGTATTTTAATTAAAACTGAAAACTGAATGTCGCTCACACAACGCACTTGACCTTCCCCGCGGGAGATTTAATTGAAACTCCCTTGATAACCATCGACGGTTACGCGTACGTGCGTCGATTAATCGTGCACTTGTATTTCGCATATTCGGCGAACTTCTAGGAACATTCCAATCGTGTCTCCGTTTCGATTCTATGCGACTTATCGCGATCGATTACAGCGCTCCTTCGATTCTCGATCGCACATCAGCGCTACGGTGGATATATTCGCGCACGATCGAGTAGACCGTTAAAGATTCAAATCTTCGGTTAAGAAACCGTTCCTCGAAGTGTTTAATAAAGCGTGTACCTTAACTGTTCCACATAGCGTCTTCCAACAAGTGTTATCCGAGAAGTCACAAAAACGTATCACTCGATTTCGCCCGCGGTCAACAATAAACTTTTTCTGCACACTGTGTTCGTTTCCGTGAACACTCCGAAAGACAACAATTCTCCAGTCACTTTCCTACTACTCCAAGGGCACGAAACTTTTCACCGATCTCGATGCTAATATCGTACGCATTATACGAAGATTATCCGCGTATTAATATGCAGATAGCGTATGTTTACACGCGTGACGGATACTTGCACACGAAATTCAACCAACTCGTGTTATCTGCAGTGGGACATTCATCCGCGAACGGGGGATCGGGTGACTTTTTTCTCACACGATCGCGAACTTCGAACGCGCGATTACTGTGTCATCTCATATCGAGCATGTGTATGAATATATCGATTACCGATCGCGTGGCAACCGTTACCGATCTCGAAAGAATTTCGACGCGTAGTAGCGCGCGTGTATACGTGTACGTACGTGTACGTGACGATCACGAAACAAGATCCGACCGTGTCGCGGTGCGATAGCAAACTGACGTCCTGACGGGTTGCAGCGCCCCAACGACGGTCGTCCGGCGAACCATCCACCACCGTTTCACCGCAGGGGACCCACCACCCCTCACCTTGCCATCCCTACTCGCTATGCCCCACTACACCTGAAGCTTCTAATCGCAGCCAGGTTGTTGTACCATGCACGTGAAATTTCTCAAGCTCTTTTTAGGATCGAATCTTTCATCGGTTTGAGATCGCATATATGCAAGGGCGGAGTTGTTTGCTGTTTACGGTAAGTACTATCGATTCCTGACAACGTTTTAAAGATCAGAGATATCGAATACTGAAATTTCATAGAAATGTTACGACTCTGCGAGTGTCTCGTTTGAACTGCGATACACTTTGTAGCGCTACCAACTTCAGAGAATTGATTCGCACAGAATCAAATCGGGCATTCGATTTTAGTAAATTGTTGATGTTATGTACACGCGACGTGGTGTTAAATATTTTATATACATTGATGTCTGATTTATCGTGTGCAACATTTGAATTTGTTGATTTTACGATTTGTGTTATCTAAAGCCGGTAAAGCGTAATTTTATTGCGATACGTTGTAATATATTTTTACTAATAAAATTTATATGTATACTGTTATCGTTATCGAATTACGCTTTCTACGACGGTATTTATATCAGTTATCTACGAAATAATCATAGGGGTTGTATAATGTGTACAAGCGTAAAACAAAATTGTCCCACGACATTTTGGTCTATCCTAAATCGCAGATTTACATATCCGAGATTTAAATTATTGGAACTGTCGTCATAAATTCGCTATCCAGAGTGGTGTTCGTGACGATTAATGCTAGGAAAGCTGATTTAAAGTAGAGAAGACGATTTATACAATCTCTTAATCAATGCGCTTTAAATCATTCTCGGTGACGGAATAAGGTTCACCTGCAGATTTTCGTGTAACGCCCTTGCATACAATGGAGTCACGTTATTTGTGAACAGGCGTTAGCACGATTTAAATTCACCCTTAAATCAGATTTGATAACTTGAAAGTTTACGTTGACAGACCATTTATGGATCGGTAGGTTCCACGAAGGAAATTATTAAATCTTTCAAATCATTTGGAACGACAAATAAGAAAGAACAACCATCCCTTAGGAATAGGTGAGGCAAAAATAAGTGTGAAATTCAATGTACAGTATCCCATAGGTAAAATAATATTGCATTACTATTAGATTAATTAATTGTACGAATTTATACGATACAGAATGTAACCTCGCAGAAAACAAGGTTGAACACCTGTGTCATGGTCTAATTTCCAATTAAGACGTTATTAATACCGGGGCCAGAGGAAAACGACCGTTATATCTCGTGGATTATATTACAATTTACGTTTGAATCTATTCGCGTGTAGAAACTCTAGCCGTAAGCGGCCAAAATTCTGATATCTCTATTCCGTATGCGTTTTCACGTTGAATTAAACGAAGCTCCGGAATATTCAACCTGCCATGCATTCCAAGCAGCGAGAAAGAATAGTTGGTAAACATTTCATGGCATGTGTTAGTGGTAAATATCCCGGTAATTTTGTTTCTCCACGCGAAACCATGCTTCGAAAAAGAATACACGGTGGTCGTTGCATACAATTTTTCAGTTGAGTTACGAAATCGACGTTCCTACCGCTTGTTTCTCGAAACTTCGTGTAAATAATTCCGAATATACCCACTGGGGATACTACCTTGCATTGAAAATGGATAGCATTCGCAGAAGTAGGTTTAAAACCAAATATCTGGGATATCGAATTGCTAAATGAACTTTGGGAGACTTGGAAGAGTACAAAATTTTTATAGCAAGGATTTTTAGGCATCCAATTCTCGACGAAAAAGTAATATAAAAATATTTAACCTTCATCCATTTCCCCAATCAATCTTACACGTTGAACGTGAAAAACCAGCGTGTTTTATATGGTTTATTATTCGTAGACAAATCAGCCCACGTACATTTTAATGTACAGAAGCTTCATTCTCTTTTATTTTCGGTAATTAAAATAATTAATAAATTCAATTATTTATGTTCTCATTATATGAAAATCGCAGGAAATAAACGTGATAGGTATGTCTTTGTTAATTTTCTGATTTTGATATCATATTATAAATAACAGGAAATATTTTAATATAAAATAGCTAAACATAGAAAGAGTCTGTTAAGACACACAATATATCTTAATATTTTCAATACTATAATATCGTAACACGCGCAATATTTTCGGAATATACTCTAGAAAGGCTAGAAAAGTTCAAAATCAAACAATCATGGAATTAATTGTAGTCTGTAAAAAACTGTAGTCTTCGTGTTGAACTTTCAGGCCAATTCGATATTAAAAAACAAATCAAGTTGAAGGCGTGAAAAATATGGAAATAAGGATTAAGTAGAAAACGATAGGATTCGTGTTAACCATAACGGAAAGCGAAATCCTAACCTTAACCCTGGTCAGTGACTTACCTTAGTATGTGCATAACGACTTTGTCGGTATCGAACTTAGAAATAGAACTATGATATTCGATCATTCCGCTAAGACCAAGCAACGCACCATCCCTCCATGTTTCTCAGACGTTGCCGATTGAATAAAACTTGTAGAGGGAAGAGAAAAAGTTGTCGATGGCCGTACTTACTTAACAAGCGCGAATTTCATGGACACAAACGGTTTACTCCGTTACCCTTGGGAGAGTTGAAAGGTGGGTGGAACAGAGGGTCGGTCGTTTCACACAGCAGCGCCTCGCTTAATTACTAGTTACTAGTAACAGGAGTTAGGAACGTTTAGCTCACAGTTCACGCTATCCAACAAAAGCTTATATCGTTACGACGAACTATTCCCATTGCTAGCTTAGATTCAACAGCGAAGCTTCGTCGTACCCAGATTCCTATTACTTCGAAATCATATCACCTGGCGAAACCGCCTCCGAGTTAGTAGTTTCCGAACTATAGCCAGCTTAGTTTACAACATAATTATTCGCGGCACTAACTTTCAGCTACGAATTAACAAAATATATTGACGTTGCAACATTATTATGTAGTACGTGTTGCTAGGCGTTCATGACACGCGAACGTGGCAATGAAACACTACTTCCGAGTGTGCCGCGATATATTGTGTTAGCTAAAGAAGAGGAACGGGGTTTCGGAGGAAACAGTAAATACAAAGTTTGCGTAGTAAATACAAAATGGTAATTTTCCAAAGGTCTTCCATTGTGAGTAAACTGTGGATGTTTGTAAAAATTCATATCTTCGCGAATAGGGTAAAGTAGGGTCGATGGCGCGAGGCTAGGTGATTTGCCTTGTAATTCGCCGAAATCGGTTCTCAGCCATTCTTAAGCCGGTCTAAGATAATCATAGAGCGGGAAAATGTTTCTTCGACTAACGTTAATGTTCTCAGTTGCAATTATTATAATTCAGTAGCGTGTATAGGTACATCGCTTTATTTCTGGAACTTTTATGTCGTTGTTTCTTTTATTAGCTGACTCAAAAAGCCCCACTATGGAGTTATTCGAATCGTTTTCTCGTTTTTAATATTTTTTCTTACTGAATTTATTGTTGCATATTACGTGCATTATGTGCATTTTTGCATTTTCTAATTTCCAACAAATACATAAACATTCGCACACTCTAACGGCGGCTATTTCCAGTTAAAATTCTTCACTTTCGAAATGATTTTACGCTAGGTTCTCGTACGGGTGTCAAGATGATTCGAGAATGCGATTGTTGTCCAAAGAATGGAATATAGAAGGAGAATCTTCTTTCTCGCGAGATATGACCTCGATTTAAATATCCAACATTCGCCTCCATGCTTTGCTATATCCAAACGAGCTCAACCCCATACACGTTATACATAAGATATCGATCTCGTTCAGAGTTTCCTGTTGTCCGTAAATCCAAAAAATGGTACAAATGGGGTTGTCGATATTGCATACACCGAAAAATGTCGAAGTCGGATGTCTATTGGTCATGTTTTCTTAGCTCTTATCTGACGAATCATTTCCTATTGCGTTACAAACTACATGTACAAACGCTATAAAAGCCAAGAAACATAACAGTACACATATTTAACTTGGGAATTATGTATGGATAGCATAAACCAGCACTTTAGACTTACCTCCAAAGATTATTAATTGAACCAAAGATGTTTAAATACTATAAGGAAAGAAATGCACGAGTTATGTCTTTCATTTTCCAAAATAGTCCCTTTATTTTATTTCGTAGCTAAACGTGTCTTTCCCGCATTTTTCATAACGTTAAAAATATACTGGTGTTATCTATTTGGCTTCGACAAAACGTCGTCAACTACTTGTATATATTTGAACCTGGTTCTTTCCACTACCAGCTACTTCGTGCGAAAATACCGCTTTCCGGTCATTAAGACAAAAAAATGACAAATGTGCTCATCACGTTTTCCTTATGATTTTTATCCGCGATTAAAAGGATTATGCCGACAAACGATTCTACAGATTTTGGCTAGGAATAGTGTTAAATACAAATCGCTGTCGTCTGGATTGAAAGACAAGCGCGACGAGTTCGAACAGCTGTCGAGAACTAACTAAAAATGAGATATTCCGCAAGCAGCAGCAGCAATTTAGCCAGCGAACATCCCTTGTCGCCTTTGGCAAGGCTTCCGGGGCACCGTGCTACTGTACCACCAAACACAGCGTCCTCGGTTGACTGTATCCACACGCGTATAGTTACATCGGGCTTTGCACCGCCTACGCGGCCATGTAGATCGTAGGGAATGACGATACTACCTTGCACCAGACCGGTTAGAACGGGCTGGCATCCGTTAGCCGTAGACCATACATACGTAGATTGGATCGGACATTGCACGCCGTCAGCTGAGTTTCTGAACAAGGAAACTGCGTCCACCGCCACTGTACTGTCCAATAGGATACGGACTAACGCGACCACCCGTACATTCGGACCATCGAGTTGTAATGTACAGTACGAAAGGCAATCTAGATTTCTCACTGACAAGATCGCTCTGGAATTTCCGTCAATTTTGACGCCTGAGGCCGATCGGCCGAGTCACGCGCCGATTAATCGAGATATCGATGAAATGCAAACGCCTCAGTTTCGTTTCGAAATAGAGAAATATTGTCCAATTTCGTTCGACACTGCCGATATACTCTGTGTGTG
>JACXIV010000008.1:3579485-3596053 GCA_014737475.1 Bombus confusus | reverse complement strand
TTATTTTAATATTTCAGTTATACGGCGAGATAAAAATAGCAGCTTGATACTTGAGGCAATGTTAAAGAAAGTAATTACGGTAAATGTAGAGCTTTGAATACGCTCTTTGAAGGTTTGTGTCGTCCCTTTTACGCTTGCTGTCAAAGTGATTCACAATGAATCACGTAAATACAGTTCTTGAAAGTCATCTTCCATTTATCTCGTTCGTACAAAAAAACATATGTATGTCTTCTCGTCTGTCTTTTATTTTTATAGAACTAGACACTCATAAATTCGTTAGATTCTCATATCTAACGCACGAACTTAGTAGGAAATTTTGCTAACGAATCTCCAGCGTTAAAATGCATCTTCTTCTTTTTTCTCTTAGATTCTTTTCTTTGCTCCTCGTTGCTTTTATTACAGAAAACGTTCCATCCTTTTATTACAAACACAAGTATGGTACACGGAAACATTGTGTACCATATATTTCAAGAGGAAATTGTGTAATAAATAAAACTTAACAATTTCTTTCACTTTACAACCGTGTTAATTTACCATAAAAGTTGTTGAAATAATTTTTATCCTTTTCACAGATGTCTTCGGCGCTTTGTTATTTCGTTATCGAGTTAATGATATGTTCAAGTCATTGCTGCGATTATTTCATATAATTTCAGGCTCCCGAATCAATATCTTTCCCTACGAATTGATATTCAACCTGTTTTTATCGATATATGTACACAATATATGGAAAATTACGATATAAGCCAATAAGACGCGGTTCCTCGTCCAATAGATCAGATTACGTAGGCTGTAGACATTTCAACAGGTCTGAGCCATACGATAATTAACGTTTATTAGAAGTGTTTTCCTACAATTACGTTCCACTGGATCTCGAACCTTACATTTCGAATCACTTCACAGTTATATTATCGAGTATAAGATTTAAACGCTCGAAGCGTAACTTCGATTCCACCGAATGTTCGTAATTTACTCGGTACCGATGAATCTCACCGGAGAACACGAACCCGACAAAGTTTTTAGCCCATCAAAGTCCAAAGACCCAATTCCCAGCACATTTACTTAGCCCATCGACGCGGCGTCTAGACCAAAATCGATTTCTTCGAGCTGTCGTTATCTGTTAATGGTTGGCGTAATTTAATTGCAGTCGAACACGAATCCCTACGTTCAAGTACAATGCGGTATTTCGTTTGCTAATCTGCCGCAACTTGTACGCGCGATTGTTGGATCCAGCGGAGGTAATGCCAAGACACGCAGACCCGCTATTTCCGCGAACATCGATCGATCTATCGTGCGTAAACCACGTGCGACGCTTTAATATTAAAACTATCGAGGATTGAGCATTTCACCTGATCATGTTTCACCATATTCACCTGATTTAAGATTAACCTGTTAAGATTCGTTTCAGAATCTATCGCAGAGGAGATATATATTCAGCAGTAAGTAAACAAACGACGTCGAAAATGCGCGTAAAACAACTTTCTTTGAAGTTTTGCAAAGCAATTATTACGGCCCGTTGCCACTTTAACCAACGGTGAAGCAGTTAAGAGCCAGCATCGCGTTAACGTAACATTCTTATTTGCAATATTTTTCAGTCACTTTAAGTAACTGAATTCTATTCTTTAATATCGCGGTTAAGAGGAAATTCCAAGTATTTATTTAATACCTTTTTGGTCGATCTCTTCTTATACCTAAATCCTATCTAGTTCTGTATCCTTATGAATCTATGAAATTTCTATAAAAAGTTGCGAATTAATCATTTTTATCATCTTGGTGGTTCTAACGTTCTAAGAGTCATAAGAGCAGAAATTAAACTTTGATTAAGTTAGATTGAAAAAAAAAACTGTAAATGTAATGCGTTAAAGCAACGTTGCCTATTGTTAAGGGAGTTAAATAAGAACAAAGAAATAGATTCCATAAATGGGAACGACTAGTTGCTTCCCTGCCATTATCTTTTACTTTCAAACGAAGCACCTATAAGTAGAGCTCGCGCCATTGGTCGACATATCGCTCGACGAAAGAAATCGACGTTTTAACGCGTCTTTATCATTTTTACGTGACATTTATGGAACCTACAGTCGTATTACAAATTTTTAAGCACAAATTGAAATGAAAAGTCCGGAACGGTTTAAACGGTTGGTCGCGCTTCGATGCCCCGCGATGATGATGCAACCACAATTGCTTTCTCTGCTTCCCTCGGAAACTTCTTACCGCTTGAAGCTTCACCTCTGAACTTTTCCAAACCACCGTAAAATCCATAAATGTTTCCTTTAAAAAACTACCTTTGGTTTGTTACAACGTGCAAACAGTTTCACGGCTCTGCCTGCGTCGCAGTAATCGTAAACTCGAGACTTTCCTTCGTGATCTTTACTGAACAAATAATTCGATTCATGATATCACGTGTGCCGTAATTCTTGCGTATTCTTCGATATCCCCTTGAAAACGTAAATTAGATTGTTTAATATAAATTTTAATATAAACTGTATTTTTCATGTCCTGTGTGTCTAAATTTGTATTTCTCGATAGATAGTCGAACGGGAGAATCAAAATGACTAGCTTTTTCTCTGTAATATTTTTCTCTGTATTTCTACGTCCGATACATTAACGTTCATGCACACAATTAATCTGATATTATTAGTGAAATTTTACGAGTTATCGTCGGTAATAAATTCTCTTGCATAACATTGACAACTTTGATAAAGAAACGAATGAAGCTTCCTAAATAAATCTTACAAATTATGAGTCAGCTGATTATCCTGTTCGACGTAAAATTACCAGATCCTAAGAAAGGAGTTTGCCGTATCTGGACAAAATATGACATTTGGCACAAACTAAATTTTATCTTCACTCTCGTCATATGTGCCTTGTAATATGAAATACCAAATGAAGTAAATAAAATACTAGTGAATATTTGTTAGAGTTCTCTAATAAACGTGTCGTAATATTTATGAACAGCAATATATATCAACAAAGACTAACACTGACCAAACTGAGACTCTGATTTCTCTTTATTAAGTTCTACTCGCAAGACTACACAATATCTTAATTAAGAATCGATTTAACTAAATAGTTGGGCAACCAGAAACACGTTTAACGAGATCCGAGTACGACATTTACCGCAGAGTCCTGATTAATCATTCAATTAACCGATCAATAGGTTTATCCACTCACTTGCGAGCAAAGAACAATCGAATAGAGTAGCCGGTGCAAAAGCAACCGTCGAAAACCGGGACTGGACGTTTCGGACGTTAATTCGCGAATCGGATTCAAAATTAGCAACCGGGCAATGAGCTGTTTGTGACGGATGACGCCATAAATTTCGTCATATGTAGATCGCGCGTTCATATACACGACGAGAGAGGTGTAACGTGGATTTCGTCGACGGCGGAACCGCGATGACTGCTTGTCACCTGCTGCCACGGCAATTGTCAGCTTATGCGGAACGAGCAGGTATTCTCATATACAAGGACCGCAACACGGTTAACTCTAATAAACACGTCGTAAACCGGCATATTATACATGTACGCCGTCGACGACAGCGCTTGTAACGTGGGAAATTAACAAGTGCACCCGCCACCCGGTTCCCTACCACTTTACGCCACAGCTCGATCGCCCGTTTAACAACCAAATTCCTTATCGTTAATTTCACGACAAGGAATTTGCCGCGTTCCCTTGTCCGCGATACACTACCGCGCCTAATGAAATTCAACGTTACGTTCACGCTCCATAAAGCTCTCCGCCGTTAAATCTATGCTGATTTACCGCCTTGCACCACTGCGCACTCCGATTCTTTCCGAGCCTGATTTCCATTCTATCGACGCTACGCCAGATTTTACTTTAATGCGATTCTATGAGAGGAAAATAGTAACCGATATTTGTATTGTTCGTTTCGCCAAATGTTGTGCCGTAAGGAGGATAAATTTTCATTGTGCTTTGACTCTAAATGTAAGGACACGTTAAAATATTTATGTCTGGATAATATAGGGGTAACGCAATATAAAATAATATTTTTAGTCCTCTTATAACGGAGATTTGATGCTATTGTTGTACGCTTCTTCAGCAGGAGACGAAATTGATATTCGTACGTTGGTATCGTCGTTGGTTATCTAATCGAATTTTGTGAAAATAGAAAATAATGATTTTGGTAGAACTTTAGCTTTGAATATATGGGGGAGATGTATTAGATTATTAAGTTGGAAACAGGGTACTTGTACCGATCATTTGGTATTTAGATTTTTGCTTGAGTTAATTTAGATCCGATAGTACACCATTTAGATACCATGTTTTTATTTCCCTTGTAGCGAACGTTTAATCGAAAATTTGATTGTTCCACGCATGAGGCCAGGTGAAACGAAAAACACCATGCTGATTATTTCACATAAACGGTATTAAACGCATATCTTCGAGAGTTGCTCTTCAGGTGGTTGCGACTACATCTCCACGACCCCAGTGAGTGAATCTCGACGAGGAATTTATAGCGGAATCAGCGTCGAGCGAATTCAGATAAATGCCGCCTGATGTTAGAAGGAACCGCGTTGTTCCATACGATTATCGTCTTCTTTAATACAAGCGCCTACACGGTAATGCATAAATTAAATATTCAACAAAATATATCCAAAGCTTGAACGAAACATCCTTCATCGCGTAGCAGCGACGATAAATTTCGAGAACGTTTCGGCTAATGCAAACTCGTCGCACGGTTCTGATAAACCGCGATCGTGCACTTTAACTCGCGGAGCAAAATTTCCCGCGGAATCTAATTTGCGCAATCTAATTTGCGCAATTTTTAAGCCTCGTCACTGTCGACTGCACACTCGGTTCTCGTCGATTCATTTTCTTATTGTTGGAACGATAGATCCTTGAACTGCAGGTGAACAAAGTGCGCGGGTGAATCCGTTATTTCTGACAAAATACCCGGCAGCAGGGTCTATCAAGTGTCTCCGAGTGAATAAAACATCGTTATTACAGTGGGCTTGTGCTACGTTGCTATCCAGACACTTGCGATCTAACGGGCCGGCAATAATCATTAGCCATTAGCGAGAGGATAGCGGAAAGCGTAGGTGGTGTGGGTGCTGGCGCAGGATGGTTGGAATACTAAAGGAGGAGAAAGAGAAAGAGAAAGAGAGACGGAGTGTACAGGACAGAAAGGCCAGAGAACAGGACTGGCAGAGATACGAGAGTTTAAATAACTCGGTACCGGAGTAGATAAGGAAGCCCATGCCAAACCGAGCCGACGAAGTTGCGCGGTGCGAAGTTGGCGTGCTCGTAAGCACTATTGTTTCGCTTATTGCGCCGATTGCTTTGAATTTCGGCATAAGCACACACTGCCTGTATTTCTCAGCTACCGGTTTCGACCCTTCTATCCGGTATTCTATCCACTCCCCCCTCTCTTTCCTGTGTTTCACCCTTCAGCTTCTAGCACACCTCATAACCAATCCCTGTGCTCCTTCTCCTCCGAGGTTTTCCACCCCGAAATGGACGAAGATCGAACTGGAAACTGCATTTAACGCGGCATCCACTTCTGTTGTGGTGGTTGCAGCCTGGCTGATTTAGAGGAAAACTTCCGGTCTTTCGCCGCGCGTAAGACCTCGCCTAAGTAGTTGTATGGGCTCGCCTTCGAACCGGATAAAGGTGAATAAATCATACGACTCAAGTATGCAAGGATGTCGCCGCGTGTGTACATTCCCACACAACGATGGCGATAAAACGTAGCGCGGAATAGAATATCAAAAACGGTCACGAATACCACACTTCGTTAGCTCTTCGGCCTCAGGGAGCACCTCCACCCATCTACGCGTCGAATGTACGATTGTGCGTTTCTTTTTGTCGGTACCAGCCGTTTCAATATTTATCGCGAGCCTGCATTGATCACTCGAGCGTTCCACTTGCGAGAGACGTCGATCGTCAAAGACGCGTTTTCGAAGATTCGAAGACACTTTCGGAGAAGATCGTTCTCGTAGAATTCCTTCGCATCGCAAGGAATAATATTTGAGGCGCTGTTTCGAAGAAAAATGCGAAGAGTAAAAGTTTCGGCGGGCTGCAAGGTGTACTAAGGTTGCGCTTCCTAACATCAGTCTCTCAGAATCGCGCGTTTGCATCTCGGATACGGACGCTCGTGCTCTTCAGACTGAAACTTTTCCAACTCCTTGTTCTGTAAAGTGTGCAAAAACTTCTCAACGTTTATAAAGGTAGATCATACAATGGGTAGAACCGCTTTTCAGCCGTGAACGGAAAGTTTCTTCTGAACGCAGTTTCCAATACATCGTTTCGCGTAGAATTTTTCGATAGGAAAAATCCTTAATTGACCTTAATATCTGTTGTTGTCAGGTTCGACTTTCCGCGTAATTTCACTTGTACGTGTTAACACGGCTCCACATCAGTCTCCGAGATGTACGTAAAAATATCTTTTCTCGTGGTCTAGGTTTGGTCTGTACGCTAGGTGTTTCATTTGGGTAATAAATAAGAGTAATAATTACGATTCATTTGGAATTTTATAACGCGTCATTAGTGTTAATTAATTAATAATATCAAGAAATAAAGTTACGAGGCTGTCGTAGCCCTAGCTTAGTCGATGTTTATTCAGAATGTCGATATGTATTAAAGTCGATAATAATCGTTTTCTATGCGTATGCATATGTATAGTTACAATTAGCGAAAAATATAGTGGAAATCAGTAGAAAATATTCGACCAACGCGGTGACGTTTAATTAGCGGCAGACACTTTACAGCGCGATAGCGACAGCAAATCTATCGAACGTTAACGGTCGGATATCCGATACATCGTGGGATGCACCGCAGAGCTGCATTGCGCGAGACCGCAGTGACGTTGCGCCCGCCACCTCGCACATATTCTCTCGATTTGCCTGGAACACACAAATCTGCGATCTCTCTGTTCGAAAACGCGCTCGAGTGCGCGACGTTAGTTCGCCTCGTTAGTCGTCTCGCATTAAACAGCATTACACGACGGAAAGAGCTTAGAACTACATTTGATTCGAACGGCTTTGCCGTTGTCGTTCGTTCCGCCGCGCTGTCGAAAAGACGACGCTTCGTAGCTAGCACGTAAAATGAAGTACGTCTTCGTATCGGTAATTACAAAGTCGCGCTGTAGCAGCTAGTAACGATAGGGTGGAAAATTACCGAATAATTGTACATTTCGTGCGTCTTTGAATTTCCGCAAACGTAAGACAGTTTGGCAGCACGTGGAAAGATTAGCATTTGGGGATGAAGGAAGAATTGATAAGCGGAGATGGACGCGTTTTCTAGCTCTGCTGCATGTACAGTGCGAATGCGTGAAATGAATTGATGGAACAATTTGTCGATTGCACGAGTAACGGGATTCGTAGAACCGAAGCGATAGGAATCGTTAAACCGAGAATAGAAAATATCTAGTACGGTGAAGAAAACTTTATTGGATGAAAGTGGCGGTAGAGAGAATGTTATCAACGTGCGTAAACTAAAGATAGTAAAGGTAATAAAGGAAACAGACCTGCCATGATCAGTGAATGATCGTACAATTAATACGGATATATATGAAGACAATAGGAGAATAACAGTTCTCTGATACTTGTTCTAGGATATTTGATGACGAAAAGAACGTATTTTAATATGAAACAATCAAAGAGTGGGTGATAGTAAATCTAATCTTGTAGCGTTCAATATTTTTGAAACGCTTAGGAAATTGACGAGAAACACGTAGGCACTTAACCGTAAAACCAATTAACGAGGCAATTTCGAGATTTCGGTTGGCAGTGTAATAGAATTTAAAAAAATGGAAATGTATTTAGCACCATGACTTTCTCTCGCAATCTTCATAAATTAAAACGAAACATGGATAAATAAATGAGAAATAAGTAACGAGAGACAAAATTTTTACGTTACATGCGAAATCAGTTTGCAGTAGATAAGAGGCAAAATACTTGATTAATTGTTTAGAAGCTATTTAAAAGCATCGCGTGCGAAACAAACGATATATACAAGAAACGATTCAAGAAACGAGCAATATGTACTCGTATTTAGAATCGAAACCAATTTCGACGGAACAGTGGATACGTTGTTCACGCAACAGCAAAAGGATAAAGAAACTTAGCTGCGACGGACAGTTGAAAACGATGCCGAAAGTTGGACCAACAGGGTCAGAAAACAGTCGTTAAAGCAAAGAAGCTGTTCTTACACTGGCGTCGGGAAGAGCCGAGGAGAGAAAGAGGTTAAAGAAAAGAACGAGAGCCCGTCAACTTCACCCTTTCGCTTGCTTCTTTCACGTTTACCGTGCCTTCTCTCAGCGCCAGAGGTGCTATGACAAATCGCAGCTACTTCCCGAGAACTAACATTTTTCCTATTAGTTTACACAACGAAAGCGATAATTGCTTACCTATGATAATTTCGAAACCATAAAAACGGTGTGAACAACCCTTAGTTATACAAAGTGTCCACAAAATTAATGGCGCTCCTCGGAAAGATCCGTTTTAAACACAGAGGCGATGAGAATAATTCGCGTATACAGATGTCGGATGAGATTTATTTTTGCGGGTTTCAGACGGACTTTTTTAATTTTGCGCTACTCGCGGCGTGTGTTTTAAATTTCCCACCGAGAAATCCCGTTTGGCGAACAACGTTGCGATACGTTGTCAAAACATCTGTGTAAGCATTCAAGTTGTATAATCCACTTTTCCTCTTGTAACTTTACATTTTCCCTATTTTCTCGTGTTTTGCTATCTAAATGGCATTGCAGCGTGATACCAAAAATAAAAAGAGCAATCAGATGCAGGTTTTGGAAGGCGGCGACACCGTCATTAATTTCAACGTAGGATTCGCACCGATCTATTGGATCACAATCAGTGGCTTATCGCGCTATCCATTTCCGGTATCCTCTGTCGTTCCTGACCCATCCTAACCCTTGCCGGTTCGGTTCTATCACCGAACGTCGTGCTTTTGTGTTTCCACGGGCTAGTTCTAACTGGAATTTCGCGTGTAAATCCGACTAGCACGCAGGTTCCAATCGTTGCACACCCAGACGGATACAATGGACAATTTGTCACCGGGCCTAACCGACGCCAGAGAATCGGTCTGCCGGTCTTTACAGCCGTCCATACTAACGATTTAAGCACACCCGCGATTCTAACTCGTGAATTAATTAATGTCATGCAAACTAGTGATATTTCATGCCGCGTCCATGCTAAATCGACGCTGCTGTTCCACTGATTAGGACGATCGATTGATTGCTGCCCGCGTTAAACTGCCCGAAGTTTCGAACATTCCGCGAGATCAAAACTTTCGTGTTTCTTCGGACTAGGACGATGAAATCGTTAAACGCGACTGTGTAAAAAAAACCAACTTGCCATCTCGTGAAAAAACGTACTTATCGTCTTCTTCCCGCGTGTCCTGCAAATATGCTTTCGTCGTGATAAACTTTCGGATTTAAATTTGTTTGTCTGTTGCGTTGATGTAAACAAAACGAGAAGAAAAAAAAATCGCGGACAACGATAACGCGAAAAAAAGCTGTTTTCGTTTGGAAAAACTCGTTATCGCAGGACGCCGCCGAAAAAAGGATTAAGCTGAACACGCTCCGGGAATTAGGTGCTTTTTTTCAATTACATCGGTAGAATGTGGAAGAAGGAAAAGGGAATCGCAGGAAAAATTAATCAGTGCGAATCAACGTCGTCGCAATTACGGGAAGGACGAGCCTGTCGGCTTGTGAAATTCGCATAACGAATTTACGACGGCAAATACGCGTGGGTATAATGAAAACGATGATGCATAGGCACGAAAACGGCTGAAGACCCAGCGAAAGATAAATCGAACGCGAGATTTCGTCCTGCAGTGACATCTCCTGTTCTCGTCGCTAATGGTTTTCCATCGATTCTCTTCCTCTTGAATTTCTGACTGACCATCGAGTATTGTTTTACAAACGTGGATCTACCAGAATTCATTCGTGCGATCCTGGGTTTTATGTCATGTCCCTAAATTTCAACGGCTAACGACGTCAGAAGCGGAGAAGTTGGCAGATTTTCATGGACTAAATCATTACCTGAACGTTTTTCATGTAGACAAGGAAGATATAATTACAATATGAGTCGCGATTTAGATATAATTAGTACAAATTAAATTAAGATTACCATTAAATGCTAAGGACATTATTACAAAATTGAAGATCGTTTTCCTATCGTCAAATTATTGTTCGGATAATGTCGATTCAATTTTATCAATTGCAAAAACCTAAATTTTCCCGCATGTTTTAATATTTACCAGAAAATTTGTACCGCGCGTACGTAATAGAGACGTAGATGGAAGAAACAAAGATAAGAAACACAAATAGACAGAAATTTAGAAAGTGGTTCTCGCGAATTTCCAAGGTAACTGTAACAATCTTGAAACAGATTCTTCATCCATACATCAAATCGCCGTATATTTACCTTACTTTAAAGATACGAAGTAACTTATTCCTGTTGAACTAGCTGACGTCTCATACTCGTCAATCACAGCAACCTATACGCTTTCTACAAAACCACGTACCATCGACCAAACCCTTTACATTAAGGAAATAGAATACAGAATGCAATTTAGACGCCGAAGCTATCGTAAACATTCCAAATACAGTACCTTATCTCGATGCGTCGAACGTCCTCACGCGGAGACATGGGTCTGATAGATAGCTCTATGTCTATACATCAATCCACCAACGAACTCCGGACCCACCTACGCTTCCTTTCGCCATTTTCTTTGCTCGAACCCACATAAACATCAAGAACGCACAAAATTCACGAAATAACCACTATTCTCGTTGTGTTGGTCAACTCTGGCTAGAAATTTTCTTCCTTTTAATAATCCGCGTCATTTACTATATACTAATAGCATTCGTCGTAATTCTTTGCAAAATTGTTACCATTTGCATGGAAAACTTCGGAGAGATTTCTTCGACTCTCGATAATGATATCTTATTTTCTGTATCATACTATATCCTCTTTGATCGTTATTCTTTGACAGCGAGGAACCCATTAAGTTCACTCATCTCGACTGGATTTTTCTTTCAACGACGAACGAAACAGTATGAAATAATACAAGTCAGAACGCATTCGAATTAGATATTGTACTAAATATAATTTTTGAAGCGAGACGTACGCAATGCCAGTTACGACCGGGTCCTACGTTCTAAGAGTCTTCATCGATGCAAAGAAATTCTAACGATTCAGCAGTCGTTCCAAAAATTAACACGTGACGTAATCATCCCAGCAATCTTGAAAGAGTTAAAAAAGCTTCAAAGTAATCAGTAAAGTTGCAATTCAGTAGTGTTCGTTTCAAAGGGAATGATGCTTTCAACGAAACCTACTGTCCAATTACAGCGATACAATATCAGAGCCGTAAATCCGCACATCGATGGGCGTCTGAGCGAGGCGTTAGCGAAATGTCGTCTAGCTAGCGCAAAAATATCGATACCGTGTGTGACATAGCTAGCCTAGAGCTCCGGCGGCGGTTTTCGTCGAGGACTCGTTTAACAGGAGCACGATATCGGCGGCGTATCGCGTCCACTATCTAAATAACGTAATCGACAGGCTCGGAAACTATTTCGATACGACGACAGGTACATATCTGCGCGCGTATCGGCATTTCATGACGTATATCGCGGCGTCGGCGTCGGCGTCGGTGGCGGGCGTTGGCATCCGTGAAAGCGCAGTTGCCCAAAATGTCTGTACGCAATCGAAACAATGGCCCAATTGCGATTGCCGTACCCCACACCTCCCACGCCTCCCCTCCCCTCCCCGAAGCCTACAATTTCCATTTAACGCAGTTGTCCGTAAGCTTGAATGTAATTCGGCGGCCGCGCGTGATTAGGTTTCAGCTGTACCAGCGTTTCCAAGCGGATTTCGTCGTCTGCACGCGCCCCGTTCGTTAATACCTCGATCACCTCGCGCTTGTAATTATGCCCGTAGAAACGTGTCGATTGACTGAAAAATGGGTTCACGTATATACAGCGACGAAAGAAATTATTTCCACGATTATTACATATTAGTAGGAATTAATTAGCGGTGATTAATTAATTATAGGAATTAATAGGAAGCTTTTAGGAATATCGAGCGTGTTGTATAAAATACAAACAAATCTCATTACCACTATGGCGAGTTACAAGCGTTATGATTACGTTATGATTGGAACGTGAAATCAATCTGAAAATGTGTTTACTTCTAAAGTATATTTAGAAACAGGTTAATATTCGGCATGAATGGCCATCTTGAACGTACGTATAATTAATGTTAAAGATAGTCTGGCCGAATTTCCAGGCCTATTCGTGTAATGGATAATTGACTGTTTAAATACTTTGGCGTTCTCCGCGAAAAATATCGTTGTACTGTATATGTTGCTGTTTCCATGTACATTTTCAGCTTCGTCTCGCATTGTACCATTGTAGTCGGGACAATCGTGTCTCGTTACATGAAATTTCAAAAAGTTTTTTACAGACACATATAACGCATTCATAAAATGTTTTTATAAATGTCGAAATACTTCTGTGAGTTCGTACATATTTTAATTTACGACTTTGCCACGCGTATACAGCAAAATATGGAACATCTAAGCAAGAAAATCTTCCTTTCATCATCTCCAGCGTAAACTTTATCCTCCGTGTAATCAAGCCGCAGCTCTGAAACATCCGGAAAAACGAACGAGCACGCTGGACTAAATGAAAACCGCATAAAGATTCGGCCCGGCCTTCCCATACAAAAGAACAAAACGTTTATTGCACCGGCGGCAAGTTATCGGTGGTGAAACAAGTAGTCGTAGCGGAAAATTCGATTATAGGAGGGCACACTGACTGTATCGGAATCTCTGTTCACTCGCGTTGAATACGTTATACACCGACGCTCGACTACCCGAAAGTTTGGCTTAAAATGTCACCTACGTGAACTAGCCTACCGATCTCGCCGGTTCGCGTATTGAAAATGAGCTTTATCCACTGGGTATATTCGCTCTTGATTTCCGCTCGTGTACAACGCGGCTTACGCGAGATCAGGTTCAAATTCAATTCGGATATTGTCAGTGAATAGCGCGACGAATATGTTCGAAGATAAGAGTTAGTTTTATTCAAACCGAAATAATCGCGGCTCGCTTCGGAAGGAATACAATGCCGTGTCGATGGAACTAGAGGAACATCGCTTTAACACGTTCTCTGAAACACCAAATTCTTCTTTCCAGTTGCTTAATATTTTATTTTGTCCCTAGAATGACACGGAAAACTTAAATAAATAATTCCTCGTATCATTCGTCAGTACGCGATACCAATTGGACTTCTGTAGGTTTACTTTGCTCTTTGAAAAAATAAAAGGAGAATTCAGTTGCGAACAAAAGACATCATACCGGCATACGCCGTTAATCCGAGCAAGTCATTTAATATCTGAACAGTGCCGAGGCAAAGTTTTGAAAACGTAAATGCCGACGATTTTGGCCGTGTGACGGCGATATTTATTATGCCGACCTTTCGTGTTCCAGACGCGGAACGACGAACTGCGCCAGACGAAACTTTTCGGACAGACTCGTTAATTAATACGTTTAGATATTCATGCCAGAAGATATCGACGAAGTTCGTCGAACTTGCGGCTTACAACGGGACGTTCCGCGACAGAGTTGCACATTAAAGCCGGCGAGAGCTAACATCGCGACGGAAGAGGGAACCGATTGGCTCGGTGCCTGAAAATTTCACAGATAGCGTCGGCAAAAAGTTACATTACCAAGCGAGTGGAATTTTTTATCAACCTATCGTCCGGAGAATTCGCCCGACAAAGACCTCGTCGGTAATTTGTTTCAATTTTCTATCTGCCTAAGACTTGAGAGTTATATTATACACAGAAGGAGCGCCTTATGTCGTTTCATTAGTTCCTATGTGTTATTTCAGAAGATAATGGATTTAGAAAATGATCGGTATGGTCTAATTGGCTGGCTGAATGTCATCGTGACGTGCGTCAAATAAAATTTCATTCGCGAGTTCGCTATTGATTTTTATACTAAACCCGAAAAAGAATAATAACTAGGTCTGACAAATAAGTTTCCGAGATAAAAATTCCTAAGCGCAGCCTTTTATGAAAATGAGCAAAAATTCGTATCCATCCATCCATCTATCCATCTATCTGTCCATATTTCTTACACAAATTCGAAATCAGCAAGGTGATGACTTAAATATTCCATAAAAGATCTCTGTTTCTGTTCCTATTTAAAAACAATCCATCGCTAAGGTGGATTGGTGTGAAACGATTCAAGGAATACATATACAAGAATCATTAAAATATACTATTTCATAAAAATATCTTTGACTCACGATGTTCTTAAATTCTGAACAATAAGTAAACGTAATACGTAAACTAAAAACGTTAAACGTTAGAAGTTAAGAGGAACATTCACGGCAAACATGTTTGAATATTTAACTCTTCCTTTGCAATTCTCGCGTCATATGTTTAAGAGTAGGAGACGCGCGATACATTCAGGAAGAATAAATCTCGCAGCGAGCGAATCTATCAAACAAACCTCAACGAAGCCATACACCGTTACCTGCAGTAAAATAGCGCGAATCCGTAACGCGAGTTTCCGCTTGGAGTTTTCCAAGGAAACGCATTCGCTCCGTAAAATAGTCGCGCGTTACGCCACGTTTCAAACATCGCATTCACGTCGCCGCCCAACGATACGATTTACATTTCCGGCTGGCATCCATGCAAATTGGAGTCGTTTGTTTAAATCGTCAGAAATGGCCGTGATTCGAATGGTATCGCAGAAGCGTGCGAGATTGCGCAAAGTCGAACGACAGGGTTGAATCGGTGGAGCAGAGTGTTGCTTGGAGGATTGGGTCCATCCGGTTCGAGCGTGGCATCGAGCTTCGCTTTCCCAATGGAGATGGCAAGGCGGTGGATACGAGAGGGATGAGTTAGGGGTCGGAAAGAGTTTGAAATGGAGCGAGCCGTGACCGAAGCAGAACTCAGCTGTCGCGCGCAGTCCGCGGAGAATCCTACACCGTACGTACAGTCGTCGTTAAAAGTTTGCACCCTACACATCCTTTCTCCGGTGTCGTTAATTATGCCTGCGAAAGTTGAATTACAACCAGCCGTTCGAGACGACGCGAAGTTCTACGATTTGTACCCGACCAGATCCGGTGAAATCCGTTGCCATTGAACGACGACCCTGTGTAATTTGATGAAACGAAACGCCATGGCAGAAAGTTGAGCGAGAAAGAGGAGAAATTTCCGTTGCCAGGTTCGCGGAAAGTATGAATTTTAAACTAATTCTCGACGCGAGCGCCACTTCGCCAGGAAGATTCGAAAGTTCCTCCTCGTTAGGTATCTCCTTCCTCGTTCGTTAGCGTAGTTGCACACGGTGACCCAGAATGGTGTAAGTTGGTAGCAGCGTTGCGCCGCACGTCTCCAGCCGTATATTAAGTACGAGGTAACATACCGCGGCGTAAGCTCCGTTTCATCGCTGCAGGCATAAACCCAGCTGAGTAGCCTTAAACAACTAGTACGTCTCGCTGACAAGCCACGGTACGCGTGAGAACCTGAAACCGTGCCTTTCATTCATGAACTCCAACGCATCCAGCTATGCATCGCGTTTAGCGGGTCAGTTTTTATCGCTACTTGTCTTCGTACTTATGAACGACGGTGCACGTCGCTCGAAAATCCCGATATTTTCATCTTCCTTCGCACGAGATTAACCGTGTTAATAAGCCAAAAAGAGCGTGATTCTTCCCCCGAAGAAAATTTCGATAACCCGACCGAATATGAACGCGAATATTAATTCCAACCCCTGTAACCTTCCACTGTAACCCCATCGCAGCCACGAGTATCTTACGGCTCGAATCGTAGGCGATTCGGGAGACGCGCAACTGTACCACACGACCCCTCCCAACACATCGCTGCGATCCCTAAACTTTTTCCTTGCTCGCCCTATTCTACCCTATCCGAATACTCGCGTCTTCCTCTCTCCACTCAATTCCCCGATCTGTCTGGCGAGGTAATTCCTCGCACGCAAAGTGCTCTCGTTTCGCCGGGTCGGTTTTCATTTGCCAGGCCGAGCACGCATGCTCCCCGCGCATTGTTTTCCCGCTCACGGTGCGCAGTGCTCTTTTGTGAGCGCCGACCGCCGCCACCCTTCTCGCGCTGTATTCATCCCTCACGCGCACGCATCTCAGCCAACAAACCCCGCCGCTGCGGCGTAATCAGTCCTTCGTCATCGCCATCGTAACCAGGCCGGCCGATCAAAGAGCATCATCGACAATGGCTACACCTTGGGAAAATGCACGCGCCTACTCCCGCACCGACCGTTGTCTTCCATCGACGCGATGATCAACCCCGGTCCCACAGTCTCGCGAAGGATCGAGGTCTTTAGAAAATCGTTCCTCTTTTTTCTTCTCCTTTTGTTTCTCGCGCTCGTGCCGACGCTGTGATCTGGTGATACGTATTTACCATTCGAAACGTTTTTTTTTTTTTTTTTTTGGGTGATGCTGGATGAATAATAGGGTGGTTGAATATAGGGGGAGGATGGATAGAGGATGGAGATTGGAATTTTATTTCCGCACAGAGAAATTGTCGATTGTACGCTGCTTG